>QJNV01000242.1:58330-98490 GCA_004155935.1 Monosporascus sp. GIB2
GTATCCGCGTAAGGCCCCCCCCCCCCTCCCCGTATGTAGTTATACTGGCTAATCGATCTTCCCAGAGGACTTACTAAGGTCGTATTCTTCCTTTTGATGTTGTTAGCGAAGCTCGCGTTCGGATGTATCAACATACTGGGTATTAATACCTAAGGTATGTTGTCAGATAATATTTAAACCCGTTCAAATAACTCTTGGAGCAATGCCGACGATTACTAGTCGTATTCGAGCTTACAAGTAGCTTAAGTAGGCTTTTAAGATTAACAAGTCGCTTCTGTCTGGACCGTTTGTGCAAGAGTAACTCTTACCGCTTTGCTTCAATTCGACGGCTTTCAGTCTGCTAACTGTGATTTATAGTTAGTGTTACCTGATGCTGCTTTGCGAAGCAGGCGGCCAATGGTAGGATGCAAGACTGCCAGGTCGATACGATAATCATAGCCGCTGAAAAGAAAAGCATAGAGCTAAACATCTACTATCAGACAAGGGTTTCGGAATCGACATGTTAATTATCGTTACAAGTCTGAGATATCCCTACGTCTGTCTATCTAGATCAGTTTCACAATTTATGAGTCCTCCTCTCCTCTCGCCCTCCGCGATAGCATTACTGTGAACGGCCATGCCACCTAGCAGAGTGGTTTGTGGATCCGCTTTCCTGGTCTTTCCTATTCTTGTATACTCCGTGTCTTTGGGTACTTTAAGGGGAAGCTAGTACACATACTACTCTCAGGAAACCGACGTTGCACAAAACCTACTATGGCATCTCGGGGAGAGAGTATGTACTTAGGCTATCGGGATTCTATTAATCTGTGATTGGGTCCGGATTGCTTAAAAGATGAGGCCGGCGAGGATATGAGTAGAAATGGGCACAAGAAGTTCGCAGGGTACAACAGGTAGTGGCTCCGAGCTACCGGCACCGGCTGCAGGGACCCGTCATGGTGCCTAGCCAAATCAGTAAGGTCCCGAACTAGAGCTCTAGGCCCTCGGGAAGGGCCTCCGGGCTGTGGCGCCAGCGAATAACGGCGACGTCCGGCAGGAACATTCCCTGCCTATCTCTCCCGCCATCGGCCAATCTCCGTCTAAATCTCCCAGATGAGGCAAGTAGCGATAAAAAGCGCGGAGAAATTTGCAATCTTTCCACGCGCGCAGCGGGCGGGATGAGCCTAGATCATAGTCGTTATCGTTTACAATGCGCGGATGCGGCAAGTGACTCCAGAGATCGGCATTGCGGCTCCTCTCACACAAAATAGGCGCGTACCCTCCTGCCCGTGTGGTTGCACTTGATCTATTTCGTCTTCTGGCGAGTTGAGCGTCTCTGACCAGATCCCCCAGTGAGAGTTGCGGGTCCATAATGCGTCTCTTGCAACTCGCAGCCGCAGTTGGCCTGATGGCCGCGCCGACCTTGGCATGGAATACTGATGGTGAGCTTCTATCTGGAGAAACCTGCGGTGCGCGAGGAGCTTACATGATCCGCAGTCCACCAACAGATCGGATATGCTGCAGAAGAATTCCTCACGCCATGGACACGCGTGATTCTCAGGCAGCTCCTGGAGCCGGAAGCCAAGGGGAGTCTAGGCCGCGTCGCCGCCTGGGCCGACTCGTACCGGAAGACGGACGAGGGCAAGTATACCAACACCTGGCACTACATCGACCCTGCGGACGACCCCCCGAGCTTCTGCAACGTCCACTACTATCGCGACTGCACCAAGGCGGGCTGCATCATCAGCGCGATGACCAACCAGACGCAGATCCTCAAGGGCTGCATCAGGGACGCCAAGCTCGGCAAGATTAGGCACGGCGAGAACGCGACTTGCGCCAACGCCGCGAAGTTCATCGCGCACTTCACGAGCGACATCGCACAGCCGCTGCACGTTAGCGGTATCGCGGCTGGCGGGAACGGGTTCCCGGTTACGTTCGGAGGTGCCAAGACCAACCTTCACGCGGTATGGTTTCTGCAGCCGCGCCAATGTTTTGACCCTGCATTTTACTGACCGGATCGGTTGTTAGGTTTGGGATGGCCAGATCATCTACTCCCTTGCCAATGTAACGAGATTTGGTAACGAGACTATTCACCCCTTCTTTGAAAAGATGGTGAAGAGGATCAAGCTGGACAACTACTTCACGCCGACGGCAGACTGGGTCACCTGCACCAACCCGTCGACGCCGCTGCCGTGCGCGATGGCCTGGGCCCGCGACACGAACGAGTGGACGTGCGACTACGTCTACAGCCAAATCTTCAACGGGACCGACCTCGCCACCAGCGGCTACGCCGAGGGCGCGTGGCCCATCGTCGAGATACAAGCGGCCAAGGCCGCCCTGCGCATGGCTACCTGGTTCAACAGGCTGGTCGATGGCCTTTACAAGGAGCGCGAGGTCATCCTTGACACGGTGCCTAGCTGGATCTTTGGCCCTATGGAAGGGGCTTAGGACTTTGCGCAATTGCCGTGTAACTACGATTATGTAGCCAGGACGTGTGGTAATTGGATACGTTATCTCCTCGTTTCCCGCGCCCTTACGGCGCCTTTACGCATGCTAGTCATTTATAGACCAAGAAGCCGAATCGTGACTCTGGCTCAGGGCTTCCCCGATACCCCGAGGTCCACAACGCAAGTCCTTTCAGGGTAAGGAGCCGGACCTCTACCGATCTACGTATCGGGTCCATGACAGAGGGACTCTCAACCGTGAAGCTTATGCGCCAGCTGGCCCAGAGCCTCTGACTCTCGTGCCGGCAATGTATTCAGAGGCTATTTCGACAATTCGCTCTTGGCATACACGGGTGACATTATGGACTCGGAAATGAAGGAAAGTAAAGGACACTTTCATGGGATAGTGACTACACGCAACATTACAGAAACCAGAAAATAAAATGGAAAGACATAAATAGAACTGTTTTTTCTTTTCTCTCTTTTTTATAGCTTTGTCTGCAAATGATTCAGAGCATACTATGGTGTTAAGGGCATGTCTTAACACGCCGTCAGGTAGCTGTGCTAATGGCCCCATCCCCATCAAAATCTGCCGTGTCGGATTAGTGCAGCCAAATCCATCATCCATTATTATGTTAAAAATGCAGCTTTGTTTTTGGAATTCTTCGCTATAACATCCATTTCGTCCATTTGAAAAGATTGGCAGCGAATAAAAGCTGGAAGGTGTTGGCGATATTAGGTAAATATTGGTCTTAAGACGGAAAGTAGGGTGACGCAGAGCTACATGAGAGTTTGTCAAAACTTTTTGCCTGGTACTGTAGCTAGTATTCTTTGAATCTCAAAGACGACACAAGCAAACAGTGGAACCCGCCAGAAAGAGCAAACGGCCCCGCAGAATTCAATTCGATCCCGCGCGGGCCAGCGATTACCTCATCGCTCAGCACCTGCGCTAACCTTAGTATTTACTGTTACAGCTTTCAGCCACGGCTTTCCAATTTCCCCTCCAGACGACGTGCCAACCAACCCCCACGCACCGAACAGACGAAACGCCATGTCGCTGGCGGCGAGAAACGAGAAGGTCCTGCTGCCCGTCGTGCGGCGGGGGCTAAAGCAGGCCCAATTGGCCACCGGCCCGGCCCTCGTAGCGGCGGGCCAACAACAAACGCTCCAGCAGCTTGGACATGAACAACAACAACAACAACAGCGGCGACGACTGACGAGCGCGAGGGGCTTCCACCACACGGCGCGCGCGCGGAACCCGGTGGGCCCCGGCGGCGGCGGCTCGCTGGGCTCGATCCCGCCGTCGTACTTCCAGCGGCCGTCGCTGCCGGCGAACACGGTGATCCGGTTCGTGCCGCAGCAGACGGCGTGGATCGTGGAGCGCATGGGCAAGTTCAACCGGATCCTCGAGCCCGGGCTGGCCATCCTCGTGCCCTTCATCGACCGCATCGCCTACGTCAAGAGCCTCAAGGAGGTCGCCATCGAGATACCCAGCCAGAGCGCCATCACGGCCGACAACGTGACGCTCGAGCTCGACGGCGTGCTGTACACCCGCGTCTTCGACGCCTACAAGGCCAGGTGCGTTGCTGCCCTCCCCCTCCCCACGCTTCACCTATCCCTCTTTCCCTACGGGTGCTGACGGGCGCGGCGACGGCACAGCTACGGCGTGGAGGACGCCGAGTACGCCATCTCGCAGCTGGCGCAGACGACGATGCGCAGCGAGATCGGGCAGCTGACGCTGGACCACGTGCTCAAGGAGCGCGCGGCGCTCAACACCAACATCACGGCCGCCATTAACGAGGCGGCCCAGGCGTGGGGCGTGACATGCCTGCGGTACGAGATCCGCGACATCCACGCGCCCGAGGCCGTCGTGGCGGCCATGCACCGCCAGGTGACGGCGGAGCGGTCCAAGCGCGCCGAGATCCTCGACAGCGAGGGCCAGCGCCAGAGCGCCATCAACATCGCCGAGGGCAAGAAGCAGTCGGTGATCCTGGCGTCGGAGGCCCTGCGCGCCGAGCAGATCAACCGCGCGTCGGGCGAGGCCGAGGCCATCCTGGTCAAGGCGCAGGCGACGGCGCGCGGCATCGACGCCGTGGCCCGCAGCATCGCCGAGGGCGGGCGCGCGGCCCACGGCGCCGTGAGCCTCAGCGTCGCCGAGAAGTACGTCGACGCCTTCGCGGGGCTCGCGCGCGAGAGCACCGCCGTCGTCGTCCCCGGCAACGTCGGCGACATCGGCGGCATGATCGCCGCCGGCCTCAGCGTCTACGGCAAGGTCGGCGAGGCGCAGAGCCGCACCCTCGCGCGCCAGGTCCTCGAGAAGGGCGGCGCCCTCGAGAAGGACGGCGGGCAGTCGCCCGAGGAGAAGGCGAGAAAGACCGACTCGGGCGTCGTGGATTCCATGCTGGATTCTTTCGACCAGACGGCCGGCAAGAGGTGAGGTGAAGAAGAGGCTGTTAGTAGCTACGGGCGCATGAGCGCACGCCTAGCCGATAGGATGTCTCAGCCATGGCGATGGTGCCACTATCGGTCGATGGTGATGGCCGACGAGAGGGCACCTGCGCAGACGGCTGCTGAGGAAGCAGATGGCAGATTAGAAGAGGGGGAAAGCAGATCAGAGAGGAGAACAAGCATCATCATCCATTGTACCACCAACCCAGCTCAACCCAAACACATGTCCGCCAAGACGAATCCGTCGGGTCGACCAACCAATCAACCAATTAACCAAGCAAATCGAATCAATCGACAACATCACTAAGCATGGCATACTAAAATGGGAGGGACTTTTAAAACGCGTAGCTTGAGGGGCGGAAAGAGCGAGCATGGCGTTAAGAAGATACATTGTTTACATAGGTTAGGTAGTGGCCTGCAGTCAAACCTTGTATTTCTATGTATAGTGAACACCACTACACCGCGTCTATACTCGCTTCTATCACGACCAACTGTTGAAGTGGAGAAGATGTGAATGTGATGAGCAGAGCTGCCTACTATCCCTGTGGAGAAAGACACTGGGGTGGCTATGTAGTGATGATGTGTTGGAGGGGAATGGAGGTTGTGCTGATAAACTCGTCCACTGAGCGTAAAAAGTCATCGACTCCGAACCCGAGATATTTTTCTGCAACCAGGTGTCCTAATTGATGCACATGGGTCTCATATCGCTTCATATCATCTCTTACTCGGAGCATACACGCACGTACACGTACTCCATCTCTTCCTCCACTCACAACGTGATTCCAACCCACCTCTAAACCCCCAACTCCCCACCAACAACCTCCAAGGCGGCGCGCAACAGCCCCAGGACTTCGGCGTCGCCACCAGCGCCCGCGACGCCCGCGGCCCTCACGAGCAGTGGGTACAGCCGGAGCAGGTGCTTGCGGTGGGTCCCCTCGCTCCCGGCATTACCAGGCATGTCGGGAATGGTGTCGGGCTCGCTGCGGAGCTCGACGAGCCGCTCGAGGATCCGTGCTAGCTCCCGGCGCTGGCTGAGCGGCTGCGGCATGCGGCCCCGCAGCGGCTGGTCCGCCGCGTAGGCGCGCAGCGTGAGCGCCGCCCGCAGGATCAGGTACGGCGCCGCGGTGCGCGCGAGCCGGACGTGCAGCGCATGCGGCGTCTCCGCGTCTTTGGCGGCGCCGGAGAATGACTGTCCGGAGTTGGGAGGTGGAAAGCCGGGCGTTGGCGGTTCGACCGTGATGCTTGGCGTACTGGCTTCGTCGTAGGTCGAGACGAGAGAAAATAGCTCGTCTAGACAGACGTAGCACATATTGTCGCGCTTCGTTGGTGGCGGGTCGATGGTGCGTCCGCGTCGGGTCTTGTAGAGGTCCGCCAGCCCGACCATGTCATTGCCATAGACGAAGGATTGTTCCGTTGGCGCTGGCGCGTGGACTATAGACATCCGAAAGAGGCTCTCCGCAAAAGCTCTGCGAGTCTTTTCAGGCACAACCTCGGCGCCCAGAGACGGCAGGATAAGATCGCGCAGCTTGAAGAACGAAGAGATATCGAAAGCTTCGTCGTCCTTGATATCCATCTTATCCGGAGCTCCATCACAATCAGCATTAGTGATACCATTGGCTATTGTTATGATCATCTCCCAGATGCCTTGTAATGTCTGTGGCGGGATATTCAGGATGTGCAACTGTGGTAAGGTAGCTTGCAGGATGGCAAGCGCACATATCGTTGCTTGTCTCCATGGTTGGACGCTTTTGGTGATGATAGGAAACTGATATTTCAATACAATTGGCTTCGACAGAGAAGTTAGTGCTGATAAGAGGGCACCACTGAGGTAGATGTCTGGATCGGAAGCATGGTTGATTATCAAGGATTGTAATATCTCCATACTAGCCTTCGACATTGCAACATAGGTGCGCTTCGTTCTGCCAGATCCCGCTATTGTGTCTGTGTCAGCAAAGGCCAGCGAAATAAATTCGGATGTTTGGGACACGAGCGCCGCCGGTGCGCCCCCGACATCCGTCCGCACCCTCTTTAGCACATCCAGTATTTGTCCCTGTAGTGGCGTGGTATGGTCAATGTCATGGACGAAAGCGCCGGGCGACGCCGTCTGGGTGGCTTCGTATAGGAGTGCCAGCATTTTGCGCACGTGCTCGACAGTAAGATCAACTTGAATAAGGCGATAGACCTCCCGTAAAGCTGCAACATAGGCCAACAAGCAACTCTGATTGTCTGTAGTGTTGTTGTCTTTCTCTTGCATGGCGTCGGCAACGGGAATGCCGCGAGACCACAAATCCCATGCAAGGTCGAGTGCCGTCTTGTTGAAGTTCTGCTTCGCGCCACCCTGACTATGTGACAGAATCTGGGCCAAAGCTTTGAATGTCGCCGTGTTTATTTCCAGCACTCGGAAATCGAGCAGGGTAGCAAAGTGTCCGAGCAGCTGCTGCCAGTAAGAATTAAAAGTCGGATGCGCTGTCAGTACACCCAGATAGCTTGCGAGGAGGTCCGAAATCCCACTAAGGACCACGACCGCCGTATCATACCAATCGCGACGATACTGATCATTAACTTCCGGCCCGTCAACGCTTCTCAACTGTTTCTCGACGGATGAGAACAGTTTGAAGATGACCGACTTGATGCAAACGGACCACGCCTCGGGGCTTAACTTATCTCCATAAGCGTCGAATATACGTAACAGCGTTTGGATAGCGCCTAAATGCATTAGTAGAAGGATAGTGGTATAGACGCACATGATAGCATACTGTTTCGGAGTTCCAGACGCTCATCCATAGTCACGGTAGTTAACCGTAGCAGGAGAAGCATCCACAAGGCGGCATTCGAAGATGCATTTTCTGCGCGGGCAGCGGTTTCTACCAGAGCCGATTCGTCCGACTTTCCAACAAGGTCATCGGTGATGGGAAGCGACTTGCTTTTACCGGAGAGGAAGTCTGAAAGAACCCAGAAGAACGTGACGGTCTGCAGAAAGAAGCTAGTTAGAAATCCAAGAGACCGATTGATGATAGTAAACCAGACTTACAGTTAAGGCAATATTTAGGTCATCATGCTGGGAACAAAACTTATACAGGGTATCAACGAGGACAAGGAAACAAGGGTTTGGTAAAGAAGAAAGAAAGTCAGAACAGATCAGTTGCAAGGAGTTGAATGCAGACCTGATCAGCTTGCTAGACCGCGTTGCGAGTGTCAAGGACTCGCCATCGGTACTAGATATACCCCCGTCGGCAGATCTCCCTCTGAAGAAGATGCTATCGATGATCTCAAACGCTATCTCCCAGCCACCAATCAGGGTCTCCCCGCAACCCTCAAGGAGATTCTTAAGTCCTTCGAGCATTATCCTGTGAATGTCAACATCTGTGGCCTGGTCCGCTACTGAGGTCTGCCGGTTTTCTTGCTGCAGCGGGACGAGCGAGTCACGAAGGGCTCCCAGCAAGCGAAGCTGGACTTTCCCGCGGGGCTCATCATTGAGACCGGTTGCCGTTCTTGCGGCATCCAGCACCAGTCGAACAAGAATATCTGCCGCCCGGCTGCGCACCGGCGGCGTCATCGAGGATGAACTTAAAGTCGCGATGAGCTCAGCCGTTAAGTGTTGCCAGCCCGATGTGTCTGGGGGATACATGAGTAGTCGCTCGATATTGATATTGGCAATATCACCAAGCTTTGCCAACGCAAATTGATACTCTTGGTTAGACCCAGACGTCGTTGTACCGGTCAGGCTTAGTACCCTACGATGCTGGCCAGTGGGAGACTTTAGGCCTTGGGTCGAAACTTGTGGGGATTGCGGCCGGCTTGATGGTTCGGAAGCGGGCTCAGGTCGTCCCTCCACCAGATTACACAAAGCAGTAACGATCTCTGTGAAGGAATTGTTCGGAAAGTCGACTGTGCTTTCGAAGAGTCTAACTGTGGCAGACTCGACTGAGCGTATTTCCGTGTTGAAGTTAGCTAGCAAGCTTGATGCCTCCGAATCGGCTCTCGGGTCGGAAATCTTCGAGACAGCTACAGGGGTCCTTCCTGCGGACTTTCCCGTGGTGAAAAGTATGAAATCTGCCTGCTGTAGCGTCTCCAAGATGATGCGCCAGGACGGGCCAAGTGTTGGCCCTAAAGCAATGCCTAGGTTTATGAGTGCCCGAAGGCACAATAGATTTCGCGTGTTGAGAGTTTGGGGCGTGGTGCTAGCATCCATAGACGCCTGTCTTTGTCTCTCACCGGCAGCACCTACAGGCGTCACTAGGTTCTCAACGCTCAATAAACCACGCGCATTGCTTAGCAAGCTAGTCGGGGTCTCGGCGGCTGGAGCGGGTGGGACGGCCTTTGATGAACCAGCATTTAAACAAGCCGTGAACGTATTTGGGGGTACTGCTGCTTTTCCTAGGGTCGTAAGAAAAGCGTCCCGTGGTGTGGCGAGCTGCAACAGGCCTGCCACATGGGCAAATTTCTGGAAGGCTCGGACGAGCCCATGATAATATTCCGAATCCAATGCGGCGTATAAGAATGTCGAACAAGTGGCAAGGATAGCTGGCCAACACTCGTCAACGATGTCTGCACAGACCTTGACCTCGACGTATAGAGGGTGGTCCTTCAAAGATAAGGGGTTCACGGGAACCGGGTTCCTCTTGAAGGAGCCAGATCGCTCTATCCTCCCAACCGCCGCGGTCCTGTCAGCCACGCTCTTGGGAGTCTCACTTCCGCTTCCCTCTGGTCCTGGTGAATCGCTCCTGGCATCTTGTTGTCGGGGGTTACGTCTCCGTGGTCGACCGTCACTAGGAACTGTAAGAGGTAATATGAACTTGGCCAACCCTTCAGACAATGAGGTGATGCAGGATAGAGTCAGCGCATATATGTAGGACTCTGGAGTGGGCGGTGGTTCCGTTTTGTCAAGCTGGTCTATACAGGGGACGCGAACAATGCTCCACTGCGAGCTGATGCCAACGTTTTGTCCTTCGGTACCCACAGAACCGCTGATAATGCCAGTTACGCCGCTAGCCTCCAGCATAGCCTGGTCTGTCGAGCCGCCGTTATTGGAGTAAGGGTTCGCCACGGGTATAGTAGACTGGTGTCCCAACCCGATAACGGCGGGCTTCTCAGTGCTTATCCGGACGAAAGTAGCGGTGATGTCTTTCAGAACATTCTTCTCTCCTTCCCGGGCATCATAAAGCATGAAAATGCGTCTCAGGAGAGCGGGCTCCGCGAAGATTCCACGGAAAACCTCCATGCACAAGGCCCTTTTCCAAACAGCGGAGTCCTGATCAAGGATCTGGGTGAGTATCTCTAGTGCATCACCTCCTTCCGATGCCAGAACGCCCAGGTGACGTCGTAGCAGCGTATACATGATGCGGACCAGTCGAACTGAGGTAGCAAAATTCTGCTTTCCCGTTAGAGACTTTGTGATAAATGGTATGACCTGGGTGCGCAGGATGTGTGCCTGCTCCGGATGGGTCGAGAAAATGCTCGCATGACTGGTCAGAACCGACTCTATCAGTTCGAGACCGAACGTCTGGGGTAGCCCCGAGAAACGGAGATACTCAGGTCTCTTATTCTCAGTCATCAGGCATATGTCCCTGAAGACATGATAGGCATCCATAGCAGCAGCTCGGAGGTTAACGGCGCCATCTTGCGTGGGGGCGTCGCCAATGTAATTGTTGTCCGATGGGGACTCTACTGACTGTTAACAGACCTCATAAGCTTAAGTAGGCGAAGTATAGTGCTCTTACTATCTTCAGTGACTACTTTATCGAAGACGGAGACGACGAGCTGTTGGAGAGTAGCCGCGGATGTGTTGTTGATGATGCCATTCTTGCTCGTCTGCAGGATGAAGCAGATGTTCAAGGCGGTTACCAGCAGATCGCCCTTGATATCCACCGAATAGTTCTGAAGGAGGGTTGGCAGGGCCTGCAGTATCTTGAGCTGAGCGTCAACACCGGCAGATGTGGCCTCGCGCAAGGCTTCCAGAATAGAGTTGAGCCTCGAGCGGGGCAGTGCACTGACGACAATCAGACGCAGCAAACAGACGATAGCGATTCCGGTAAACTTGACATTCTTGGTTCCACACGCTATGACGAAAGGGTTTACGAAGTTGGCCCTCTGAGAGAGTTCTGTGATGTTAAATGGTCATCCGCTGTTCTGGGCGTATCCCCGCATGCCATTGAACATACCAGCAGCTACCTGAGATTCATTGCCAGCCTTTATGCTCTTGAGTTCCTCGAGAGACTTCTCAGCTGCCTATCGTACGTGTTGTAAGTATATAGGGCATTGGAATAAGGAAACCAAGGTCTACTATAAGAGACGAACCTGTCTGAGGTCGTTATGCTTGCGCTTACTCTCGTTGATGAGATTCGTGAGCTCGGTTGCGAGCAATTGAGTGGTCATCTTGGCCAGTCAGAAGGGCCAGAATCCATCGGGGGAAGCGAATGACTTTTGATTTTAAATACGAGATATCAAGCGCTACAGTTGATTGCCCTTCGCCTTAAAAAAGACAAGTGTTGTTAGGGTGGATGAGACGACAGGCAGACATTTAATCGATTGATCGACTCTCACAGTGTAACGTGGATTCACTACAAGTCTTGGCAAGAGGTTACTTGAGCTTGTTGCCGGATTCGTCGTGGTGCCCAATTGGCGATACAAAAGCACGTACCGAGTAACCTACTACTTAACTAAACCTACAGTAGACCAGGCTGATGATGACTAAGCTAAGCGGATTCTCAAACCACAACTAACACAGGAACAAGGGGGCAAGGCGCCTTAGCGGGGCATGCAGTACCCGGCATACCTACTAACTCACTCTACCACTTTACCCCACCATTCATGTCATTTGCACGTCCCCAGGCCCAGGCCCGTTTGACGCCCCTTCACCCTTTCTTAGATTCCGCGAAACAACATTCCACTCCGTCACGCGCGTCGCAATTGTTCAGATCTCCGAAATCCCAGGTATCATCCCGGCATTAAGACTGAGAATACAAATCCTGATTACTACGCTTGCGCAGTAGCGATGGCTAAGGTTCCGCGCAACTTCCGTCTCCTGGAGGAGCTAGAGAAGGGCGAGAAAGGCCTGGGAGCTGGTATGTGAGAGATGGAAGCCCGATGAAATTGGTGTCCTGGACATGCGCGATACTAATATGTGGCCACGCAATAGAGGCTTGCTCCTATGGTCTGGACAACCCGGAAGATCTCCTAATGTCCGACTGGAACGGCACCATCCTCGGCCCTCCCCACGTTAGTCAAACCGTTTGCATTCCGTTTAATAGCCTTGGCAAGCCACTCTAGGACTGACGAGCGCACTCCTATCCGGCCAGAGCGTGCACGAGAACAGAATCTACTCGGTCAAGATGCACTGCGGTGACCAGTATCCCGACCAGCCGCCCACCATCCAGTTTGTCAGCATGGTGAACCTGCCCTGCGTCAACCAGCGGAACGGCATGGTCGACCCCACGCAGTTGCCTTGTCTGGCCAACTGGAAGCGGGAGAACACCATGGAGACCATCCTCATCGAGCTCCGAAGGTTGGTCTGAACAGCATGTATTCAGTGTTGGATTACTGTCATGCTGATCCTTGATGCTCCAGATACATGGCTTCGAGCCAGTGTAAGAAGCTGCCCCAGCCGCCCGAGGGCTCCGTCTATCCCGGCAACTGAAGAAGGGTACCGTGGTGGAATCTGATGCGTTATGAGACATGAGGAAAGAGACATTGTTACGGTCGACGTAATAATACGTACTTCTCCTGACAGGAGAACGGGCTCACATGACATAGACTAAGGGCGATTTCATACAGGCAGAAGGGCGTAACAACGAGGAATAGGGACTTGAGGGAGACGGGGCTGGTATCACATCCGCCATTACCAAAGCCGAAGAATGCGATAACATATTCTATTCCATGTTATACCTGTTACTACTAATACTCCCTATCCCAGCGCCCCCACGTGATCGACCCAGTAACAGACAGTGTCAGCGGGAAGGGCGGAACCATTCCGCGCCCCTCCCAAATTTCGTAGGCTATGGTTCTTATCAGCGTCCCCATGCCACACCCTCCCCAGGTTTAACTGGGGTTAACTATCATAACCTCGCCCATCAAGTTGAATACACCTGAACAGCTGCAGTGTCCATGTTCGCAAAGAGAGTGCCATCAAAATTTTTCATACCGGCACGCGACTCACGACATCGGACAGCATGTACGTAACGCCATCACCCCCATCCATCTATCCATCTATCCATACATCCGTTCATCCCATGTAACCCAAGCGACGCCCGATAGCCCCCCACGACCGGCCTCGTACACAATTGAACATGAACCAACCCAACTAACGGGCAACCCCCGTATAACCAGGCTTCGCCCTCTATCGCGCCCTCCTGCGCGAGACGCCGCACGTTCCGCTGCCCGCTGAGGTGCGGGAGGCGTGGCAGCCAGTGGCCGACCCGCTGCGGCACCTGGTGCGGCGGTCCTTCCGGCGTAACCGCGCCGATACGTCGCCGCGCCTCGTCTACCCGGCGCTGGCGGCGGGCTACCGGACCCTGGCACTACTAAAGAACGCCGCACAGCGCGACGCCTCCTCCTCCGCCCACGAACCGTCCCCTTCGCGCGCCCGCGCCGCCGTCCTGCGCCTCCTCGCCTCTCGCCAGGCCGAGCGCCGCCGCTCGCTCGCCGCGAAGGACGCGCACCCCCCCTACAGCCGCAACCCGCCCAAGCCGTCGAGCGCGCCGCGCGAGGGCACGCTGCCTCTGCTCCGGCGCGTCGGGCCCTCCGAGTACGAGACGCCGCACCGGCCGCTCCCGGCCTCGGCGCTCGGCGGCACGGGCCGGCGGCGCGTGCCGCACGTGGACATGGCGGGCGACTTCCCGTTCCTGCGGCTGACGAAGCCGCAGCCGGCGCTGCTGAGCCGGATCCTGACGCAGAAGATCCGGCGGCGCCAGCGGCGCTTCGACGCCGCCAAGGCCATGGGCGAGGAGGGCGTCGCCGACGCCGAGCTCGAGGACGAGTGGGAGCGGTCGGTGCGGAACCTCTCGGAGGGCGGGGGGCGGTGGAGGCGCGAGTGGGAGAGGACGGCGGGGGAGATGCGGGGGCGGAGGGGCGGCGGCGGCGGCGTGGCGGTGCCGGAGACGGGCGAGACCACGTACCGCGAGGAGCTGTGGCGCAGCGGCGTCCAGTACGTCCACGAGCAGCTGACGCGCGAGCGCGAGGACCAGGTCGCGCGGGCGCGGGCGCTGCGCGATCTCGTCGTCCGAGAGAAGGAGCTCGCCCAGAAGGAGAAGGCGGAGCGCAGGGCCGAGAGGCGGAGGCGGTGGGAGGAGAAGATGAAGGCCATGGGCGCCGAGATTCCGGATGATACCGACAGGGGGCCGCGGACGAGCAAGGCCACGATTTAGGAGGGACCGGGCGTGAGTTGCGTGTTCTCGTGTATGTCTACGTGTGGAATAGGTACGATTGTCTATTTGTACGACATCAAAATCTAATCCGTATATATAACATAACGCCGTCGCGTGCTGTGCTCCAGACGTGAACGTATATCTAGTCCGAAATCATGGTATCGGGTTCATCACTCCTGAGTATACATAGAGTGTCACATTACCACCGATGGCGCAAGAGTCAGCGCCTAGTATTATTTTAGGGATCCTAACTCCCCGTAACTTTCCAACTGCACCTGAACGCCTTGGTGCCGTACCTTTTTTCCCCCATTACATATACATATCACGCTTTTCCTTTCTACAATCATAATTCATGCTCCATGGTAACCGACTCCCAGAAAGCCGCATCGACATCCTCGGGTCTGAACCCGGGCGTGCGACCCAGACAGGCGCCGCGCGAAACCAAGCCTAGCATGTTGTTAGTTCCTTGTCTGCGCAATATCGCGATCCAGCGCGGTTAAGGTGGCCTACCGTTCAGGAACTTGGCGATATCCAGCTGAACCAGCTTACCGTCCGTAGAGCCCGATAGTGGATCCGCTACATTTGAAGAGTCGTAGGTCTGCAGCGTGGACCCGGCAAATCCCTGCGTCATCCCGTGGATGGCCGTCTGCGCCGCTGCAGCCCCCATGAACTCGCCACTGGCATCGGCCTGCCGCCACGCATCGCCCATGGCGGACGACGTAGCCATCGAAGTCCCGTCATGCGAATGTTCCGGTGCGAATACCGACGCGGACGCCGGACCCGCGCCGTGCGGCGCATCGTCGTCCGTGCCCCGGTGGCGCACCTCCTGGTAGCGGAAGGTGCCCGGCCGGAGGTGCACGGAGCAGAAGTCCGCCGCCACGTCCGGGACGAGGACGCCGTTCAGCCTCATGTACCACTCGACCTCGTCGCAGTCCCAGAACAGGCCCTGGAGCCCCGGCATGCAGATGTTCTGCGAGATAGTCAGCAGCGAGTCGCGGACGTGCGACTCCGCCTCGTCCATGGGGCCTAGGCGAAACCCGCCTGTCCACGGGGCGCCCCCGCTGCGGTCGGGGAAGTGCGTCCCCGCGCCGCCGAGGTTATGGAAGGGGTAGTTCCAGTTGTAGAGGGACTGGTCCCTCGCCTTGGCCAGGGTCGCGAGCGTGCGCTCCCGGATCTGGTCCGTCGTCTCGAAGAGCCTGGCGAACCCGAAGACGCGCGCTATCGTCTCGGGCGGCGGGTTCTTCATGCAGATGAGGTACGCCGCCTTCTCCAGCGCGTAGCGGTGCAGTCGCCTGGCGAAGCCGGACTCCTGGTAGGCCGTCGACGCCGGCATGGGCAGCGAGCTCCAGGGCGAGAAGGACCAGGAATCTGGTGCTGAGCTAAACATGAACGAAGTGTCCGGGGCGGAACTCGCGTTTTCGATGGTCGGCGCGGCGATGATCTGATAATTTCCGCTTTCATCGCTCATGGAAGAACCGGTAAGCCCGGCGAGCGAATGGGAATGTGGCTGGGCACCCCGTTCCGGGTCTATCAAGAGGCCGCCGTACAATTGTTCCGGCTGGTTATGTTCCGCCTCCGAGGTGGTAGCCCCTTGAGTAGAGGGAGACTTCACGGATTCCGGTAGTGAATCTCGAGGAGAATCTTCAACCTCTGCGTCGAGGGCCGACTCATCCTCCGCTCCATCCTCCCGCAGTCGCCTCACAAGCGCTTGAAGCTTCTGTAACTGCTGGCCGAATTCGGGCGCCAGGGCAAGAACTCCTTGACGAGCGGCGGAATCAAGGAGCTGCTGGAACGCATCTCTCATCTCATCATTGACCTCCTTAAGGTCTCGGACCTGCGACTCCAACTCCGCGATCGCACTCTCCTTTCGATTGCGATACGCCCTCTGAGCAAGTCTGATCTGGGTCCTTCGGCGCTAAGAAGACATTAGATATACTAGCAAACGGGGGCTATAACCTCAGACAACTCAGCCACTGTGGGGTGATATTGGAAGGCGGGACATGATAAAGTGGCGTCGCAGGGCCAAAGGCGGAGCCCAGAAGAAACACGGCCACTAACCTCTGTTTGTGTTTGGTCCTTAGGGTCCAGTCTGGGACGTCCCCTTGCCCGTTTCTTCCCCTCCTCCCCCTCGCCTTGGCCAACGATTACGTCCTTTCCTTTACGCTTCCTTGAAACCGGAGGATCCTCCATAAACGGTGTGTCCCCCGGACGCTGTTTGTGGACAAGCCCTCCGAGCGGATACCCGTCGTCATAGCTCTCAGCACTCAACACCGGGAAGTCCGCATGCGGATATCGCATTGATGAATTTTGCCGCGCAGTTCGCGGCGGTTGGCCAGCTTCCGTTAATGAGAGTGACTCACTGGGTAATCTAGAACACGTCTGGGAGTCAAGACCGCGCCCTCCTTCTTGTAGGATAGGATACGCCGGTGCGACATCCACACTTGGCGGCGGACGCAGAGAGATGTTGAAGGCGCTGTTTTGAGAGCCAGCGACGCGGTGTGAAGCCCGTATACTCGATACTCCGTGAAAAGAGGGAGATGAGCTTTCACCCTGATGAGAGTCCTGTGCAGGGGCATCACTGCCTAGATGCAAAGCATGATATCTGTGTTGATGCTGACTAAAGGAAGCAGTCTTCGCGCTGGCTGCATTAGATGTTACCTGATCATCATCCAGCAAAGACATGACACATCCGCCCCTTGATAGGCAGCGCGGGTTCGGTCGCGCCGATTGGTCGAGAACCCAATTCCAGCTGTGTAATTTAGTCAGCAAGAGTCCGTCCCGGCCCTCCCGGCAATTCGTCCTGGGGGCGGCCACAACCCGGAGATCCGATAGGAGCAAGTAGAAGATGGAACTCCGCTCCTAACAATGTTGACGTGAGTCCCTAGACCGCATCAGGGGGTTCCCTAGGTCGTCTAGGGTAGTTCCTGAATAGGACGTGCTAGAATGGTCTCGTATAAGCGAAGGACTCTCTATGGTGCAAGTCACCGCGATATCTCACCCGCAACGATTCGAAATGTGGGGAATAGGTTATTGATTAGTGAACACCTCAGCTGTTGGTTTAGCATCCCAGGGTTCCCGGTCCCTTGTCAATCCAAGAACATATACGTAATGACAGGGATACGCAAGCCGCACCCGCACATTACAAACCATACCACTTAGACTAAGGGACCCCAATCAGATACAAGGCCTCCAGCACATAACAGTCGCGTAACTCAATTATCGGACAGTCAATCCAAAGGCGTTGCTATCCAGAGTCCTGGCGATGCAATACAGACATAAATCACATCAACTACAGTCAAGATGAATCTGGTCGGTAATGTTTCTGATTCCTACTGTCCTTTTTGGTTGCCATGAGTCAATTACACTCACTACTCCCCACTATCTGAGCGAGGCTGTTTTAATACTTCACAAGTGGAGTGTTATCGTCTTAACCAAGCACGGATTCACCGGGGGCGTCATTCAACCAGACCTAGCAGATAAGTACCGTATTTTCCCTCGAAATTCCCGGAAAGCTAACAAAACCTTCTAGCCATTCAAAGCCTAGCTTTGCAGTAAATTGCACCCATCCACGGCTTTTAGCCGCTTATAGTCTAGCTGCCGTATGTGGCGAATATTAAATTTTAACTTTTTCGTTACGGGCTTCCATACGTTATAATAAGAAACCATATATTTTTGAAGAAGTTTATTTAATATGTAATATTTAACGTAGCTAAAATATAAATGTTTTTCTATTATAGTTAGTATATATGTATTATCGTATATGTAATTATATTACTTTTTAACTTTAAGTTAATAAATTTTACGTTTTGCCGCCGTTTCGAGTTACGTCTAAAATTTTTTAAAAATCGTATTATCAAACGTATAGTTTTTATTAAACGTATTAAACGTTTTTATTCGCGAATAAAAAAGTTTAAAGTTTTAATTTGGTTATATACGTATTTAATTTTTATTATTATTATTAAGTTTATATGGTTAAAAAAAGGCGAATTAAACTTATTTTAAGGTTATTATTAACTTACGTTTAAAAAAATTTATAACTTTTTTAAAATTTTTAAAATTATAATTAAAATATAATAAAATAGGTAATTTTTTATTTTTAAGTATTTTCCTCGATATACGTTATCGTAATATTCTTAATTTAAAGCGAAGTTATTTTAAAAAAAATTTTTAAGGTTAGATTATACCGCTATTTTATTATCGTTATATTATTTTGTAAGCATAAACGGCATATATAGGATACGATATATCCCTAGTTAGTTTTTTTATTTTCGAATAGGTAATTTTAAGGTTTTTTTAACGGTATTTTATCGTGCGAAAGCGTATTATTAAAGTAATTATACGCCTTTCGAATAAAACGGTAAAATTCGTAAATAACTTTTTCTATTTTATAAGATATATATTATAATTACGGCGGTACTCGAAATATTTAATTAATAATATGGAATATATCCTTAATTCTTTTTCGAATAAAATATTTATTTTATATTTAACCGTTTTTTACGTCTTTAAATTTTTAATATAAATAAAATCTTATTTCTGTTTAAATATATAGATAATTACATATATAATTTTAAAGGTTTCTGGACCGTTACCGCGAAATCGGACCGTAATAAATAAGATAAAAGTAAATTACGTTAATTTTTAAATATAAATTAATAAAAAAAGCCGGGAAAAGTTAAAACTTATTATTATTTTCCGCGGCGTTTCCGGAAACCGTTTTTAAATATTTAAAGAGAAAAAAAAGTAATACGTAACCGGCGTAAAGGTTTTATTTAATAAAAAAACATATAATAATAAAAAGATTATAATAAATATCGTAAATAACTTCGGGAAATACGTAAATAATAAAGATATATTGTTACTTATAAACGTAATAATATTTTATAAATTTTTTTCACAATTATTAAATTATTACCGTATTTATTTTACTTAATTATATAAGCTTTTTTTAACCCTTAAATATAACTATTAATAACTTTTTTAAAAATTAACTTACTAAATTCGCGGATAAGTATATCGCGAAAAAAAAGTTTAACATCTTTAGTAATAAAAAATCCTATAACGTAAAATATTTCGAACCGCCGTATTATAATTACGTATATCGTTTATTAAATTTAAAAGCGTTTTATTAACAGGAAATACCTAATCTAAAAAACGTTCCGTAATTATAAAATTAATATTCGCCCTAACGGGAATAAAGATAACCTTATTAATATTAAAAATATATCAAAAATCGATTTTCTAAAATAAAAAACGGTAAAAAATAACGTTCCCAAAAATTATAAAATTATTTTCGAAATTTTTAATATATATTACCGTTTTTATTATGTTTCCGAAAATTATCTCCGTTAATACGGTAATTAAAAGTAATTTACAGTTCTGAAATTAATTAAAATATATAAAATTAATAGTTTAAAAATAGTAAAAAAAAAGACGATTTAGTTAAATTATTTAAGAAATAAAAAGAACGTATTATTTAAGAAAAACTAAATGCAATTATTCAAATAATCACTTTAATATTATAATAATTATCATAATATATAACATCTTATAAAATAATAGGAAAAGTAACAGGAAAAGCGATAAGAAAAGCGACAGGAAGCTTTAAGGGACCCTGAGTAGTATTAGGTGGCAAAAAATCCACACCCAATTTGTATGGGTGGCGTTGGAAAAAGCATGTTGCCACCCTTGGCGCCAAGCCGTTAGCTTTCAGTGAATGTCGAGGGAAAATACGGTATTCACTCCTCAGATTGTCCGATCCACTTGTAGAGTATGTACTATTCTCTCTGTAGTGAATGATTGGTCCATACAAACAATACATAGTTTCTACTTGGAAATCGTCGGCTCCGGATCCATCTAAGCCTCTACTGTTTCGCGCCTGGGAGCATCCACCCTTAGATGTTAGACCATTCCTCTATCGCAGAACAGAGCCTTGGTCTCGCGAGAGCTCTACCTGTGCGTAAGTTGCAAACCTAACGTTAGAAGTTACTTCCCCATCTCAGTCACTGCACACAGCCCTCCTACGCACCCACACTAGCGCGGCGTTGTAGTATTGTCATTTGTATCCTATATACCCAGGCCCCTTCCTCTAAATCCTAACGTTAAAGACACAACCTATCATTCTACAAGCCATTCCAGATGGCTACACAATCGACAGTGTTGTCATCCGTAATAGCTCGCCAGCAGAATTCGCCAAATATTTTCGGCTTCTCCTGACATGCATGAGCTGAAGAGGCATTACTCACGAGATCCTCTCGGGCGCTGACTCGGAGGCCATCCCGCCAATTGTCGTCCTTGCCTTCCTTTCCATCTGCCGCGAACCAGGGGTCGTCGCAGAAGCGCTACGCCGGAACGTGTCTGCCCTTGTTCGAAAGGCGGCCATCAAGCACTTTGGGAAATGGCTACGATCCGGCACCGGCTTCCTCCCGATGTAGAGAGAAATAAGAGGGACCGCCGGCCTCACTGATCCGACGGCCGAAATCTCCGTTGATGAGGTCCGGATGGTTTTTCGCGTTATCTCCCAGTCAAGCACCTCTGCTGGCGCGGTAGAGCAGTGTCGGCGCTGTGTATAGGAGTTGTTCGGCGCACTGCACATCTCACTGGAGAGGCCATGTCGGTCTGAAGAACCCGACACCCGAACCCTCGATCCATACTATGGTCTGCTATTGCCTGCATGCCCGTCAGACACCCTGTTACGGTTGACTCTCAAGGACAAGCAACCAAAGAGACGGATTGCCAAGTGCACGCCAGCGCATTTCAACCACCATGCATCGAAGATGTGCCCCCCGATAGCGGAGTGGGAGGTAAGATGATGCCGTAGAGGCTCGTCCTAGATGATGACATTCCGTTCTCGTTAGGCGTCTGGACGAGACTCGCGCGGGAGACGGAACCCATCTCGGGACGTGATATCCCATTTGGCCCGACGGCTGGCGGATCGCAGGGAAGGGAAAATGTATAGGTGCGCTTATATCTTCTCGTATTGCAATGCATTCAACTCGAGCCTGCGATAATCGACCATCTCCATCGCGATCTACTACGCAGATCCATTCAGGGTTGGGCAGGTGCATGCGAAGAGAAGGAGACCATCGGGAAGATCATCGCAATGCTCATACGCTTGATATCCCCGAAATGCGACTGGTCTCTGCTATCTATTGCGGGTGAGCTACGGAGGGTTAATCCTCTAATGCGCTTTCCCCTGCTCCGATTGTTTTTACAGAAGGACACCAGTATCGGGTAACTCTGGACTTGGGTCCTGAACAGGGCAACGAGAAGCTAAAGACCTCTGGGTTTGGTATGGCCGCTTAGAGATTTTCATCCACCTTGCAAGCGGTATGCATCCGCTTATTCAATTACTTACCAGAACATACGAGGATGGGGAATTCGTGCAAGTCGGCCATTCTGGGTCCCTGTTCGATCAGAGTGTCTTCGGCGACAGACGATATGCAGGTCCAACAGTATTCCTGACGTAACTATACTCCCGCGCGGCCCTTAATAGCCGTCAGGGTGACAATATGTGGTTCGAGGCGACCGAAGAGGCGCTTGCGGGGGGGAAGAGCAAAGCAATGCCTCAAGAAGACCCGACGACTAAAACTGAATTAGTTGGATCAGCAGTATTTCTCTCCATTGCCTCATGGTCCTTGGAACTCTACTTCGAGGCTATCCGTGGGACGCGACGCTACGTCGAGACCGGCAGCTAATTCGTTTATCTCCATTCGGGGGACGAGACTTGGGAGAATGTTAAGAAGGCAAATGACACAAGGCGAACACCCCATTAACGCCCCATCCCCCATAGCGCCACCATTTTCCCATACAAAATCGCGAAAATCACTATCCCTTTAACAGTACTCTAAAAATCAAATAAAAATTCTAAAACAGGCGTTTTCAGAATTTTTATCAGCTTTAAGCCTTTTATATAATAAAAGTAGCAAGAGCCCATCTGGTTTGGAGTTTGGAGAAGGATGGCCAATCAACCAACAAATTCCCTCTGTTGGGCCCTAGTCTTTGCACACACTTTGGCTGGCCAGTTGCAGGTCCCAAAACGCACCAACTGGAATTGCTTTTGGTAGGGCCCTCGATAGGTGATGTGCTGTCGGGCGCGTCGATGAAACTTTTCATCGCGCTGACTTTCTCCCCCCAACAACCACGCAGCGGCGAGCTGCAAGCTGTCATCCATCACCTCTGCACTTATCTATCCATCAGAGAAACCTTCCTGATTAATATTTCGAGCCACGGCGACGAGGACGCGTGCAGGAGACTTCGTGGCCGTCGCCCTGCAAATGCGAAGAGGTCTCATGTACGGGCGGCCCACCCGGAGTTGCTGTGTCAGGAATCTCGTGACCGCCCGACCCCTGCGTCGCCGAAACCTTGCAAGACAGTGACAGCGTTGAGCGTTCAGAGCGTGCGTCTTCTCCAAGACATTCGTCGTACGTAGTTCACCGTTCAGAGTGACGATAGGCGAGATGGCAGTCCCGTTCGGATTCTCTGTTGGTGACTTCCTCGCTGTTGGAAAGCTCATTTGGCAAATCGCCGTCGAGCTTCGCGAGGTACGTGCCCAGGCAAACACCATCCTTGGACTCGGTCAAGGTTTCTTCTTTGCTGTCGACTGAACTGATCTGATTGAAATTACCCCACAGAATGGCGAGGCAGCTCCCGAGTATCAATCCCTCTTGATCGAGCTCGAGGCTCTCGAACGGGCTCTGCGCAGGCTCCAGACCCTCAGGCCCGGGAAACATGAGCTTCTCCAGCTCACGTCCATCCGAGCCACCGCCCTCGCCTGCCAAAAACCGCTCCAAGATTTCCTAGCCAAGATCTCCAAGTTCGAGGGCCGCCTAGGAACATTCAGCGCCGCGAATAACAGGTGGAAGGGCCTCCCCCGCAAGCTGCAGTTCAGGATCATGTTCAAGGATGACGTAAAACAGCTGAGGTCGGCGCTGGCGAGCCACGTTGCGACAATTAACCTTCTTCTGATGACGCAGGCCATGGCTTCAATATCCACGGCCGAGGACGACAGGGACCGTCTCGCATCTGGCCTGGAGAGCAAGATATTAGCGCACCGGCGGCTGCTCGAAGGTATCAATGGCCAAGTTGCTACGTCCCTGGAGAGGCAGCAGGGGATTAAAACGCAATTGCGGGAGCAATCTTCTGTGCTCGATGAGTTGGGGAAAAAGGCAGACCAAACCCGCAAGCAACTTAGCGGCCAAGAAGCTTCGATACAGGAAATCCAGACCGTCGCCAACCATACCAAGGAACAGACAAAATCTATTCTCGCCACGGTTACCGAAGTATTAGCTCTCGTAACATCAGGGCTAATGCAGCTACGCCAAATCACCGAGCAGCTGCACAAGATGATCCGAATCTGTGCCACGTTCACAACAGAGATGCGAACAGTCATGTCTAAGCTTATGGAACTCTTTTTTAGTCTTCAAACCGTGCTTCAGCGAATCGACCGCAGCCTCCCGACACGCCTTTACCTTCCGACTGTGCAGTTCACCACAGCTTTGGGGGAAACGATGGCATTACCCTACCAGCTCTGCCAGCAGTGGGCGACCTTCACAGAACTCCTGAAAGTAATATTCCTGGACAAGCCCGGAAAGTCTCGCGTCGATATGGGCAAGTACTTGATTATGAATGCCCGCGGCGGTAGGCTACTGGGAGAGGGCTCATGGCAGCATGCCGTAAAGCAGGATGACCATTTGTCCATGGCAATTGTTCTTGATGAGCTCGCAGCAAGGGCTGGCAGTTGTCCATTTCCGACTTGCCAAGCTTCCACCGAGGGTGTGGAAATCGAGAACGGCGGCCGCAAATGTCGTAAATGTGATCGGTGGTGGCTACTTACGTATCCGAAACAGCATGTCCGTAACGTATGTCGCGGCTACCACTCTATGCGAATTGTGGTTTTGTAACATAAGGCTAATTCGCTATAACTAGGAGGATGCGCTTGACTATCTAGACAAGATTAAGATTCAGTTTGCCGATTCCCCCGATATTTATCAAACATTTCTGGAAATTATGCGAAACTTCAAAAACGGCATCATCGATACTCCCGGAGTTGCTAATGAAGTATTAATACTTTTTGCTGGGGATTCAAGTCTCATTCAAGGATTCAACTACTTTTTGCCCCCGGGCTATGAGATCGAATATGACGCCAATAGTGACCCCAATGCGGAATCTTCCTCTAACTCCAATAATGGTCAGCTTATTGAAACCAACGAAGATATCGAGCTCTACCGACAGATATATGTGCAGTACTTCCTCGAAGAAACTCCTCAACCGTCCATTCCCATGCCTTTCACTGAACCTGGGCCTGTGGTGACGGGCCTGGATCAACGGCCCCTCCTCAATGTATGTCGTGGCAACCACTCCAAGTAAATTGTAATTTCTCAACATAAGGCTAATTCGCTATAACTAGGATGCGCTTGACTATCTAGACAAGATTAAGATTCAGTTTGCCGATTCCCCTGATATTTATCCAAAATTTCTGGAAATTTTGCAAAACTTTGAAAACCGTACCATCGATACTCCCGGAGTTATTAATCAAGTATCAATACTTTTTGCCGGGGATTCAAATCTCATTCAAGGATTTAACACCTTTTTGCCCCCGGGTTACAAGATCGAATATGACACCAATGGTGACCCAACGTGATCAGAGTCACGACGCCCATGTGTACGATGGTTCGACAACACAACCTCCGCAAAGCTACGTCCCACGAAGTGCTCCGGAGCCAGTAGCTGAATCGAACCGTGTTCAAGAAGAGGATGTTTTCGCGCACGACTCTCACCCCGTCGACAACGTCCCCCACGAGTGTGGACGGGGGTGGATCGCGGATCCTGCTTGGAAGGACAGCTAAGCGATTTGGCAGCTTGCCTGCTGCAAGCTATCCAGGACGAATATACCGAGGAATGCATAACTGCGTTTGCGGAAGCAGATCAAGCCACGAGGGATAACAGCGCTGATCACCCTAGCGAGCAGTACGTTGAAGGTTAGGACGAAGACTTGTTACATTGCGTCGCCTCATCGGAGGCCCGCAAAGTATCTCAGCTCAGCCACCCCGCCTCCTAACTCGTTTACCCCGTTTGCGTGGGTGTCAGGTGCCAAGGTGCGACCCCCTTTCTGGGACCCAGCGCCCCACCAGTGAGGGTCTGGTTTGTATATATATATATATGGGGGCTTCACCCGTAGTGGTTAGAGATGGGCAGGCGTTAATCGTCACCTATTCACTACCCATACTACGAACTACCTGCTAGGCTCCTTCTGCCTTTCACTCTGTACTTACCCTTTTCTCTGACAGCGGGATGCTGAATCTCAGAGACAAGTCGTAGTTGGCATAAGCAAGAAGTTGACGATCAAGGGAATCTGCCAATATGGAACGAAGTGGGTGGCGTAAATCCGCCACGGTTATCATTGTCCAAAGGAAGATGCACTGGATAGGCGGTGCCTAGTTCCACTAGTAATCCGTGTGGCAAAGGCCAACCTAGATGAATATCGTGGGGTAAACTGTAATCAACGGATTCACACGGAGAATGCGGAAAACCTGATCCGCCTTTAAATTGCAGACCTTCGCGCCAGGAACGTCGGGAGGGTAGACGAAAGCAGGACCCTGCCAAGGGTGTGCCAAGTCATAGCTGATACCGCTTCCAATACCTGGGCGACGGATCTAGATGGGCTGGTGGTTTAGTGGGTTGAACTCTGTCAGTGGATGTCCCGTCCTGACGGCTATTATGGGGGTTGCGCGGAAGTATAGGTACGCCATCAATATTATTGAATCTGAAAATTGTCTGTCACCGAAGACGCTATGGCTGCAGATGAACTCAGAACGGCTATCTTCCACAATATTCCCGTCCTCGTGTGTTCTGACAAGTAATTGAAACAAGCATTATGCGAAGCAGTGTCTCAAGAGGAGCTGACGGCCAACGCTAAACTGACTAGATCAGCAGTATTTATCTTCATTGCGTCGAGATCCCTGGATCCCTACTTCCAGACCATCCGTTCGAAGCGAGGCGATATCGGGGACCGGCAGATAACCCGTTGGCTCCACTCAGGGGGTCATCATTCATACCAATGAAGGCTTGGACTTCCCGAAGTCTTGTCCCTGACACGAGCACGGTCGAGGCCTATCTTCAAGAAATCCGGGCGAATATTGAGAGGGCAAATGCCATAGCGTTGGATGTCCTTGGTACTATATCCTAGTCCCTATGCAATCCTTTATTCCATCGGGAGCAATGGTTCCATGCCACGTAGCCGCCTGTGGATGTTGTTTGCCGACGAATGGAGAGAATCAACGGTCTGGTGGAGAGGACTGCATTGTACGACGACGAGGAGACCGTTGGGCGCGGTCTTATAGCCCACAATCGCTATGCTTCCTGTCATGGAGTGCTTATACCTCGCTGGAGAGCGTAAGGCGCACAATTTAAACTCCCCTGGCGAACATTTAGGAAGTAGAAGTACACTTAATATAGGCCGTCGTTTGATGGGATATCCTGGGGAAAGGGTGGTTTTTCCCTGAAGGGCCATGCGCCTGTCTTTGTCGACGGGCCGGCGGAAGCACGAGATGATCTATGGCGTCAATGCCGAGCCGATATTTGCCCGCTACTCGAAACCTTGAAGCACCATGGCCGAGAGACTTGCAGGTTCAGTCAGTACGTGATGCAAAATATCTTCGGGATACCACAAAATGCGCCGTATTTGCAGGGTAGGGCAGAAGATGTAGTGTTCGCCAAGGGTGAGCCCTATTATCTCCTTTACCCGCCGATTAGGCAGTCCAAATAGCTATCAGGCCGTTTGTAGAGGATTACAGGACAGCCCCGCAGATATATCTCTCGACGGGCGGGACGGAATGCATCCCGGCAGGTGAGAGGGACGCCGTGTTAGAATCCTGCCTTCAGAAAGCGTGGAGGCATGCTGTCACGGAGTTACCGGAAATCAGGTATCTGAGGCGGAAGCCGTACTGTATTGGCGGAGAGCTTTCCGCTCAGTAAGCAAAGGTTGCGACAGTCGACTCAATGATTTCGTCACCCCATCCGCATGACCTTCGGTTGCCCGTGAGTGACCATAGATCGTCTCGTGCCGAGTGGAATCCTGACCGGGATTACATAAACGTCGAGACGGGGGAATTGGCGCCAATAATATTGGATTTCATATGGAATATGCCCGATTTGGAGATCCGAGGAGATGATTTTATCCCGTCACCGCTCCAGATTTTTCCGTAGCCCAATAATGCGCCGTTGGCCCGCGAGTTGACCCGTGAGAGCTGCAGAGTCGGTCTATCCTGTAGAAACAATTACGCGCTCCCTCCGGCTCAGATCACCGAACAGACACCGCTCAGCACAGGTCGTGATGGGGAATCTGTACCGTCAGCCTTGTCCGGCTAAGGTGGCGATTCTGAAGGCTTCTTTGATGGAGACGGTATCTGGTTGAATGAGTCTGATTTCGAAGGGAGGGGCTCAGGATATGAGATACGCAGGACCCCCTATCAAAATGCCATTAGTGCAGCGCGACGGACTCACGGCCGTAACACTCTCATACCTGAATGCCAAATACGCTCGCGAGGCTTCCTCCATCTTCGAGGGGCCGTTCCAACCACCAAAACATGTCCGATTGCCCGCTTTCTGGACGTGGACTTCTTAGCTCGGGGACCCGCGAACCTCAGTCCCCCACAGAGTTCTGCACCGTATATCGGGGTTCTCTGTCTGTGCCTAGCCGGCTCTTGCCAAGCTAGCTAGGTCGGTTTTGGGTCATTTAGAGACGGGCGGCGAGGAGGCTGCCCGCAATGACCGCTGTCATGTAGCCCGCATGCGGAGACCGCCCTGTGACGGCCAGAGAGTTGGTACAACGCATCATCTCAAGTCAAGTACTAGCCAGCTCCTGGCGCTCCTACGTGCTCAAGACGCCGTTCCTGCATCGCCTATCCACCCGGACGCAACATCGTTCGTTCAACGCCTCTCATAGGCGATTCAGGAAAGCTCCGGTTACGACAGGACGGAGTCCCAAAAGCGGAGGGCGAGCGTTATGTACCGCGGACCGCATGATCGATGCCAGCCGCGAACGCAGCCGCGAGCAAGAAGATCGTGGAGATTCTCCACCACGCAAAGTTTTGTCGACCAGCACTCGGCTTAGGAATTGCTCACTGGTTCCTAGACGCTGCTGCGCAGCCCGATATCCGGACCCCGGTTATCCAAAGCTGAGTGCAGATGGGATTCTACACGAGCGATCTGGTCCTCAAAGCCGAAACCACCGAGACTCCGGAATCAGCATGAGTGTTAACCTCAATCCCATTGCTCAATGATGGTTTTCAGACTCCTGGATGCGAGCAGCCCAGCGACCAATAGAAGAATACGGGTCCAACCCTGGGGCTCATGCGGATCAGGCACAAAGCTAAGTCCTGCTGGAAGACGGGTATTTTGATGATGTAGGTTGAGGTAAATGCAAAAAAATATATATCAGGGTGGTTCCTGATGATAGCACATGAACGGGACGCAGGATACCATGGTATTGGTAGACGAAGAAGACCATCTCGTTCTTGCGGCTTGTCTAGGTCCTTTTCTTACTTCCTCTTAGGCCTCAGCTTATTCAGAATAACATCGATTCTACCAAAGTAACCGTTATGCTAAATGAACATTGGACCCCGCCGCGATAAACGGGAAAGTTTGCACCTGCAAAGACGCGGTGCCGGTGGCATTAGAGGCGCGGATAATGGCTTCTCAACCCCAAAGCAATCGTGGACATGATCATTACCGAAATCAATCGACGATTGAGCTCCCAAGATCGGTATATACCATGCTCGAGACATCTCAGAGCCGTCTCATACGTCTATAAACGGCCTATCCGACAACGTAACTACACGTATCATATCTTAGCATAGCGACAGCGACCACGGCAATGAACAGCCCACCCATCTCAGCGAAACACCGCCCGGCACCGGCCGCCACAACGGGAGAAGACGCCCCGTGGTCCCCAGCGTGCGTCGAGTTGCTGCTCGGGTACGCCGTCGAGAAAGTCGAAGGCGGCTGCTCGGACCCCCGGCCCCCTGACCCTTCTCCACCCGACCCCCCCGCTCCATGCCCCGCCGTAGCCGTACCCGTTGTATCCTTCGCCGTCTCCTCCGGCGCGAACCCCTCAACATAAGGTCTTCCGCCACTAGGAAAGGTGATGGTCGCGACGAGCGGCTCCCCTGCGCCGACAGCACAGGCGCCGCACGTCTCGACGGCGGTCGTGAAGCCGTACGGCACGGCGGTCGGCGCGCCGCCCGCGAACGTCGGCAGCGCCGACATGCCGACGTACGTCTCGGTGATGGTGTAGGGGTTCGGGGTCAGGCCCGTGGGGCACAGCAGCGCGAAGGTGGCCGTGTACATGCTCGTCAGCGTGCAGGACGGGCAGCCGCAGGCGCCGCAGGGGGGCATGGCGTAGGTGACGGTGCCGCCGCCCTGGGGCGGACTCGGGTTTGCGGGCGCGGGTGGCAGCGGAGTAGGGCCGCCGCCGCCGTCGCCGCCGACGCTGAAGCACGTCGTCACGAGCGCCGTGGAGTACGAGACCCGCTGCGCTGCCGCGGTCGTGGCGGCGGAGGCTGTGAGGAGTAGTATTGATAGAGAAGCAAGCCGCGGGGCCTGCTCCCGCGTGGGGAGCAGCGAATGCGATAACAGCCGCATCGCGAATTAAAGATAGTGGTGTAGAAGCTCGAGATAAATAGGTGGCTGGCGCGTCCGAGTTGGGGCAAATCAGGACTTATATCGCCTGCGGTGGTTCTTTGATCCAAATTCCTCAAAGGAAGGATCTGTGTCTCAGCCCGCATTTCCGCGGTGAGCGCGCCGTAACAGGTATGGAAGCAACCCCGAAGGTATGTTCGGGTCTCAGAGCTGAGATTACGTTGGTGGCCTTGAGCACGCTATTAGCATTTTTCTTGCAACCACATTCGTGTAGATGGTTACTTGGGCGGATAGGTAGGCATTATATTGTCTCACTCGAGAGTACTTCCAAAGAAAATGGCGCCTAAGAGCATGTCGAGCGACACCATGGACGTGACTATTCACTCACCTACATACAATACTGATCGGCCAATAGCAAATAATACGCGACTGCATCCAACGAAAAGGAATCGCAGGTACCAGGAAGCAGAAGCATCAACCAATTGAAGGCCATGAGAGAAGCAGAACTATATTTGACAACACATTTATCGATTAGCTACAAGTACTGAAGCATATCCCAGGGTTTCCCCCTTTCGCCGCCTTTTTCAATTCGAAGGGAAGAAGCTCCCGAAAAATCTATATGGCATAGCGAGAAAGCACCCTGTGCTCTGGTAATTTGGGTAACTGTACGGCATTGCTTTCAGCGGGAGCATGAAGTTAACCGGCTATGGTATCACACATATGCCCTCCCTCCCTTGCGAGCCTAGAACACCTCGACCATCCATCCAGCTCATTGAGACATGTTCCGCGATAGCCAAACTAGGCGAACCGAACTTCTTAGTGTCAGTAACCATGTTCCTGATCGTAGTCCAAATGTCGAGGATGCCAAATTCCCATGCGCGTGGAGATGATATGTTGATGTTCGACCGGCAATTGGGGAACAACCGGCTATTGATCTCTGATTATGCTCAGCTCTATGCGGCCATGATAGTCGCCGAGTGTATAGGGGTTTTCATTCGATCCGCCGCTAGGTACTCATCAAGAGGCTTGTTCAGAAAGATAAGTGATTGCCTGAGTCCGCTTTATCATCGTCGCTCTTGCGCTTCTGGGCATGACGTTCCATTGTGGCCAAGCTTGATTATTCAGGTAGTATCGGCGAAAGGCCAAAAAAGAAAGACCTTTATTGTGTCCGGGCGGAACGGAGCCACTTTTCCACTTCCGACTGTATTTGGCCTCGCCCGAAAGGAGACGCTGGAGGCTCCCGGCCCGCAATGACACGAGAACGGATCAAGGTAATGGGAATGTGGCATTCGCATGAAGACTCGTAGTTGAGTACTCGCTCGGCGAGGTGGGGCCTGTGGTGCGATGCTGACGATCGTACCGACGGGGAAGTTCGAATGGACGCCCGAGTTGCCATTGGATAGGTGGAATAAACCATCCAGGATTCGTTCCAGGCCTCGTGACTGATTTGGGCAGATCAAGTGAATTATGGTTTGACATTGACGACAATGGTAACGTAGCCCGCATAAGCGTGTGTACGATGCAGGGTCACGAGAACCCCTGCGAGTGGAGGTCCGTAGTGCCTTCGAAGCAAAGCTTGAGGTGGCAGAGTTGGTCAGCAGCACGAAGACAAGCCGGCATCTCAGGGTCGCAGCTGAAGTACGCTCGGGGATTATTGAGGCCTTCCCCCAAACCTTTGTGAGGATGAGGTCAATGGTCGTGAACGTCTTGAAAGAACGTATTTGACCCTCTTATTAGGCGTAGGAACCGAGAGCCTACGGGTTGGCTGGGTATAGTATCGGATTAAGTTCGTGTCCGGCAGAAGCTGATACCCTGTACTGCTGAAAGACGACATGGTTTGTATTGAGGCTACCATCTGGTAGCTGAGATGATGGTATCATCATAGATAGCCAGGGAGTGAGTGGTTATGGAACTGGTCAAAGGCACTTAGCTCGCTTGCCGGATCCAACATAAGCTATACAAGGTGCCAGTCAGGTAGTCGCTGCCGTAGAATTTCGAGCTCGTTGCAGTTGAAGACGGATATAGCCGGTAGTCCAAGTATTCTGACAAGGGGTTTGAGAAAAAATTGGAACGTGGTTAAGCCCTCGGTTGTGCCGTCGGAGGAGCGCCCGGCGGCTGATTTCCAGCAGCGGCGGCTAAGGTACTCTGCACAACGCCAGGGGATGCGGCGTTCGTCGGAGGCGGCGGCGCGCTCTGTCCGTTCTGATCCTTTTGCCGCGCGTTGTTGCCCTCGTCGGTGAGGAGCTTGCTTAGCAGCTGTAAGTCATCACGTGCCTTGGGATCGCGTTCGAGGCACCGCTTCACCGCACTCCATTCGCCTTCTTTCATGCGAGCCGCATGCGGAAGTAGGAACGTGACGGTGGCGCTCGCGAAGAGGTGACCGAGTACTTCGCGTGCTTTGCGCTCGCCCTCCGCCTGGGCCGCTCTTAGTGCCGCGACATGGGGATCCTGCGCAGATTGCGGGCGCTGTTGGACGGGCGGCGCAGGTGTTGGGGTTGCCACGGGGGCTTGGCGGGGCGGCATCACCGGAGGCGGGTGACCAGGAATAGTCGGCGGCGGTATCGGGGTCTGATGGTAATTTGGCGGATGATAGGACTGAGGAGTGGCGGGTGAATAAGAGGGTGTAGCCGGAAGATTCCGCGGTGCCGAAGGCGTGGCTTCAGCGTGCGCTGCGGGCAGTCCCTGGGGCACCTCGGTTTTTTGTGACTGATCGGTTGGTATTGGCGGCTGCTTCTCGTCGCGGACGACAAACACCATCAACAGCATGGGCTCGGGGCGGCGCAGAGGGATGAGATGGTCTCCTATATTTTGCATCGGTTCCGGGATCGGTCCGTCGCCTTCTGGCACTGGGATGAGGTATGTATCTCTAACATTGCCGAGCTTCCGCTCGCCAACGACACCATACCGCTTTTTATTCCGGAAATAGTCGATAACAGCCATGAACTGAGCTCGGGCATTTTGGTCATTGATGTTAGCCGGTTGTAGGCTGGTGATGACCAGGTCGATCTGATTGTTGTACCGGAGCCCGCAAAGATAGGGGACTGCTTTCTCCTCGGGAATGCGGCCGGCAACCGTCAGGACTGGCGGGATTAATTCCTTCCATGGTATGCCTCTAACCTTACTAAGGTCGGCTCCACCTATATATCTGGCGACGGCTGTGATATCAGCAACGTTGGTCATGGCGAGCGGACCGCGCCACACGACATCGGGATCGATATCCTCAGTCGGCGAGTACGGCGGGGATTCGTTGCCGTCATCTTGGAGTAACCTGTCAACATCAGGGTCTTCACCGGGACCCGCGGAGGGAACCTGAACTGATGACCGCCGTCTGTGGGCATCGGAGGGCGATTTTACACTCGAGAACACCTTGCCGATATCGAAGTTATGCGGTTTCGGAGACTGTTGGGAGGTTTGAGTGTCGACCCGCAAAGGCGCCGCAGATCCAGGCCTGGTACCCGGAGTGGCTGGCCCTTCGCTCCGCCTCGCAGACGAACTTCTTTGGTCATTGCCCATGTCACTGCCTCTGGTGCTCTGGCGCCTGAGAGCTGAAGGCGCCTCCTCCGAAGCCATGGCAAAGCTGTCGGCCTCCACGACCTCGTCTCCCTTATGCGTCCGCCTAACCCGAGGCATCTCCTCGGCCGGCAGGATGGACTGTTTCTCAGCACGCGCTTTTAGCTCCGCATTCTCGCGTTGGAGTTCCTTGGTGGCCAACTCGTCGCCCGTCATAACCACGAAAGAAGGAGGTGGTAGTGTTCGATTCAGCAGGTTAGCGGCCAGCTCGATGTTACTCTTCAGGTTGAAAACTAGCTTCCTCAATTGCGCATTGGCATTGCTGTTGTTTTGGTGCGCATCGTGGAAGGCGCGCTCGATCTCTATAGCTAGACGCTCTGTGATCGCCTTCTTAGTCGTCCCGCTAGGAGGCTTGTAGAGCTGCTTCTTCTCGGCCGACTCGATGGCGGCGTCCAGCGATTTCTGAAGGGCCACGGCGTGCTGCTTCCGAGACGCCTCTAGCTTCTGAATAGACTCGGGCAGATCGCTTGGCGGAGTATACTTGGGATAGACCGGGGCTGCCTGCGTCTCGTTCACCTTGCGGAGCTTGTTGTGCGGCCCCTGTGAATGGTCGCGCGACTTCCTCTTCCCTTTAGATGCCGATTCCGGTGTGGGCTCTTCCTTCTTGACATCGGGAGTGGGCGACGCCTTCGCCTTCGTAGTCGAAGCGGCCGGCGACGCCCTGTCCTTGGTGTCGCTAACTCGCTTACCCTTGCCCTTCTTCCCCTTCTTGCGCTTCTTCTCGTCCTCGTACTTCTGCCTCCGGTCCTCCCAGGGCTTCTCCCCCCTGGCCATGGCAGCAAGTGTCTCCTTGTGGTCCTCGGGCGCGCATTGTTCGCAGAAATAATCCTTAGTTAAATCTTCTGTGAACACGCTCATGCCCACGCAGACGTTGTGTTGCCATGCTCCACACTTATCGCAGGCAATCCACGGCTCGTTCGCATCATCGTCATCTTGCGTAGTCGCGCCACATATGCAGCGGATGATCTCCTCCTCCTCCTCCTCCTGTTGGGTTTCCTTCTCTGCCGCCTTCTTGCTTCCCTTCTTGCCCTGCCGTCGCTTAGTCGGTTCAGGGCCATTTTCGAGCTGATCGAAGACCTTGGTATGTTGGCCTTTGGTGGCGCGTACGGATCGACGAGGTTCTGGTTCGCCTATACGAGAAAGGTACGTGTTAGAGAATTGTACGACAAGTTGGGATCGGGACTCGAGGCATTCGTTTGAAGCACGGGCATCGCTCCCGAGGCCTCGTATACGATATACACCGAGAGACCCGAGCGATCCGCGCTGGAGTTCAGAGATGGGGAATGTGCGGCTTCTGTCGCAAAGCCTCTGCGGATGGTGGCGCGCTTACCGGACATGATGAAATGCCGCCAACTACAGAAACTGAAATAGAGTCAAAACGACGAGGCGTTATCTGAGCTTTTGCTGTACTACTTTTTGAGATGCAGTAGATCTCTTTCAGGCATTCATAACAACTACGAAGCTGGATTGTACTATGATCTGATGCGCAGAGACGGCGACGACAAGGTTGGGAAAAGATGCGAAAATATGATCCCAAGAGGTCTGACCCAACACCTAGAATGACCCGATCCCTCGCTACTTCAGATATTAAACTAGGTGCGAGGTGGTAGAGGCATGTGGACGTGAATCCTTAGGTAGTTGAGTTGGCTGGCAATCCGGACGAGTATGAAGCTCGTGCGCGAGTCGCGCCACCAGGATCTGTGGAAGAAGCCAACTGACAACGCAACGTCAACTGCGACAGCGCGCGCCAACTAGCAGAGATTTATGTGGAACACGCGACCGTGACAGATAGGGTGATATGGACCTGCACGGACTGGGCGGGACAAAGTAGTCGTCGTGTTTGGCAGATTTGGGGGGTACGATTGATAGGCGTCGTACGTATGAGTGGGAGTGTGGTATGGGTGATTGTGAGGAAGAATTGGTGAAGAAAGTGAGGAGAGAGAAAGGCAAATGGTGGAGTAGTGGGAATGGACGATAAATGGGAAGTGGGCGGGATGGTTGGGGAATATGGGAGAAGTCTTCCAAGTTGGTAGGAAGAAAGAGGAGAGCTTAGTACCTCATTAGGTAGCTACACTCGCAGCAGGTGGTGGTAGCTTCTTCCTAGCGTAACCAGAATACTACTGCCTCGGCTCCAGGTAACTATTCGTCACTTTATTAGTAAAGTGTGAAGTGAGGCCGGCAAGGGTCAGGTTGGTGGTGATGTGGGGGCACTTGGCACCAATATGATGGATATTTGAGGAGTTGCAGGCAGTGAAGACTTTTATGTTAGGTATTGTTACATATTCTGGCTGTTTCTCTGTTGCGCAAAGGCAGCTTTCCCAATCGCAATATCGAATGCGGTGGCTGGAGGCAAGCGGGAGAAATGCGATGTGAAATGTGGCTGCCATCCGGAAGTCGGGACAATCACGTAAGCTTTATCGTAATGTGATTCACCTAATGTGGCTGTGCATGCGGCACCAAGAGGGGGACGGCTGCCCGACCTGCCAGACAGCATTGACACCTAGAGCGGAGCTGTCAACAACTGGCAGCAGTGACCGTCTGGCCGAGAGCGCGTACACGTACTGGAGCTCTTGCCTAGCTGCTAGCCTGGAGCTACCGGTACCTGGGCAGCCCTGGGTAACGTAACTGAAGCATCTTGTACCGGTAATCCATCGCCAATTCCCCCCCATCTTCAATCAGCCTTCCCTCGCAGACGCAACGCCCTCTGCCGCCATTCTCACCAGCAACCAACCAGTCTCGCAACATCCCAACTGTGCAGCTGCAACGAGGAACAGAGGGGCATATACATTCGGAATTCAAATACGACTTTTTCTGATTTACCCCGCGCGCGGTCGGTTCTGTACCTTCACCATGTCTCGCCGCTACGATTCCCGAGTATGCTCTCTGAAAGCTCCGTGCTGTTTGCGATCCCGGGGGCTCACATGTTCTGCAGACCACCATCTTCTCGCCCGAAGGACGGTTGTACCAGGTCGAGTATGCGCTGGAGGCCATCTCCCATGCCGGTACTGCCATCGGAATTCTTGCCAAGGACGGCATCGTCCTGGCGGCAGAGCGTAAGGTCACGTCGAAGCTATTAGAACAGGATACGTCGGCCGAGAAGCTCTATATCCTGAATGAGTATGTTGGTCAAGGTCGCCTTCTTGCGTTCGGCCGCGAGCATCGCAGGTCAGGGTATTAACGAAGTTTAGCAACATGATCTGCGCCGTGGCAGGCATGACGGCCGACGCCAACATCCTCATCAACTACGCCCGACAGGCTGCCCAACGATACCTCCTAACCTACAACGAAGACATCCCATGCGAACAGCTGGTGCGCAGGCTGTGCGATCTCAAGCAAGGTTACACGCAGCACGGTGGTCTGCGGCCATTTGGCGTGTCATTCATCTATGCCGGATGGGACCCCCAGAGACAATTCCAGCTGTATCTGAGCAATCCGTCGGGGAACTACGGTGGCTGGAAGGCGACGAGCGCGGGGGCCAACAACGCGAGCGCCTCGAGTCTGCTGAAGCAAGACTACAAGGAAGACTGCACGTTAAAGGAGGCCTGCGGCATGGCAGTCAAGGTCCTGAGCAAGACGATGGACTCGACCAAGCTCAGCAGCGAGAAGAGTGAGTGTTGTTATTGCTTGGGATGACGTGACGAGGAGTCTGTAACACGATACTGACATGAGTCGTAGTCGAATTTGCGACGGTGGGGCAGACGAAGGATGGCAAGATCTACCACAGACTTTGGAGCGCAGATGAGATCACGGCCCTGCTTAAGGAGCACGACCTGGCCAAGGATGAGAGCGCCGAGGATAAGTGAGCGTCCGACCCCTTTCTGGTTAAGGAGTCGAGGCGGGGGGGATGAACCAGAACATAGAGAGCCGTCTGTACTAATATGAATCATTCTAATGACCACCTCCAGGGTTCCATGAGAATGTGGTTCCCCCGTTCTCCTCCTTATTCCAAGCAGTGTTCAGTGTAATTCGCCCTTGTGAAGTACGAAGTTACATACGTATGGTGTCGTGACGCCTGGAGCTGCCGGAGAGCGCTTTTCACAGTGCCATAGTCTTGGTACATAGGGTATACGTGAGATTCCCATGGATTCTAGACTAACCTGTCTTTAAGCGGGTTTCCAGTGCGGAAGTTGACCTGACAGCCTTGGTAGGGGGGGCGGGGCGATGAACCATTCAATTGGCTCGGTTGCCAAGACGGCGCGGCTGCTGCGGTGTAGCCACACTGCCTCTTACCTGCTACCTAGTTAGAGGTATTGTACTGTACAATACCTAGTAACTGGTACCTATACTACCGGTAGTAACTTAAACTAGTCTTGAACCTCCAGGTGGCTGGAACCGTTTTATTATTGGCGCTCGCAACCACATGACAAGACGGGGGCTCCAATAACGCATAAACCAAACCCCTACTCTCCTTATTTATTCATACGAACATCGTGCGGGTGTCCTCTCTACGAAACAGCTTTTTGTCTCTACTTTCCATCTTAGCCCCCCGCTCATTTTATACAGTCCTCTCAAGATAGTCATCATGCTTCAGGTACCACTGCGAGGCGGTGCGAACGGTACTGGCAAGGGCACTAAGGCCGTCATCTTGGTAAGTCCCAGCCCAGTACACCGTAACACCCCCACTAGGTCATGGCATCTGTTAGGAGAAGTGGGATGTGTAGAACTGACGGCGGTTCGCAATTCTCTAGGTCGGTGGCCCTTCGCGAGGAACCAGATTCCGACCTCTGTCGCTCGACGTTCCCAAGGTTAGCAGACACCCCCCGTTGGCCACATGTTTGCACCACCACCAGCTCCAGTCGCGAACCAACCAGTATTTTGACATGTTTGCCTTGGTGTACTAGCCACTCTTCGATGTCGCCGGCCACCCCATCATCTGGCATTGCTTGACTGCCATTGCCAAGGTGCCCTCTATCCAAGAGGTGTGCATGATCGGCTACTACGACGAGGCCGTCTTCAAGGACTTCATCAAGGAGGCCGCCTCCGAATTCCCCAACCTGCCCATCAAGTATCTGCGCGAATACCAAGCGCTGGGCACCGCCGGAGGTCTGTACCACTTCCGCGATGCCATCCTCAAGGGCCGCCCCGACCGCATCTTCGTCCTGAACTCGGACGTCTGCTGCTCCTTCCCGCTCAACGAGATGGCGAAGCTGTTCGACGACAAGGACGCCGAGGCCGTCATCCTGGGTACGCGCGTGGCCGAGGACGCCGCCACCAACTTCGGCTGTATCGTGTCCGACTCCCACTCGCGCCGCGTGCTGCACTACGTCGAGAAGCCCGAGAGCCACATCTCCAACCTGATCAACTGCGGCGTCTACCTGTTCAGCGCCGAGGCCATCTTCCCTAGCATCAAGACCGCCATCAAGCGCCGGACCGAGCGGCCCCGCCTCGTGTCCTACCCCTCCTCCGAGAACCTCGAGTCCAGCTTCATGGCCGACGCCGACGAGGATGAGGAGCGCAAGGAGGTCATCCGCCTCGAGCAGGACATTCTCAGCGACATGGCCGATAGCAAGCAGTTCTTCGTATACGAGACCAAGGACTTCTGGCGTCAGATCAAGACCGCCGGCTCGGCCGTCCCCGCCAACGCGCTGTACCTCCAGAAGGCCATGCAGACCGGGTCTACGGAGCTCGCCAAGCCCTCGCCGAATCTGATACCGCCCGTCTTCATCCACCCCTCGGCGCACGTCGACCCCACGGCGAAGCTGGGCCCCAACGTCTCGGTCGGCCCGAGAGCTCACATCGGCCCCGGTGCCCGAGTGAAGGAATCCATCGTCCTCGAGGACGCCGAGATTAAGCACGATGCCTGCGTTCTCTATTCTATTGTTGGCTGGAACAGCAGAGTTGGTGCCTGGGCACGTGTTGAGGGCACACCGACGCCCGTTACGAGCCATACTACGAGTATCGTCAAGAACGGCGTCAAGGTGCAGAGCATTACCATCCTGGGTAAGGAGTGCGCCGTCGGAGACGAGGTTCGCGTGCAGAACTGCGTCTGCTTGCCGTTTAAGGAGTTGAAGAGAGTACGTCACCCCTCCCTGCCTGTCCGTTACGATGCATGCTAATTATTAATTTTACAGGATGTCGCTAATGAGGTCATCATGTGAGAGGCCCTCCTATGGAAAGGAGATAGATCGTGTTCACACTCAGCATGTTGGGCCGTCATTTGCGTTGCCACTGCTTTAGGCCTAGGTAGCTAGGGAAAAAAACGAACTAATGTGGACGACTGTCTTAGATAGAAAAAACGAGGTTCTATTAAAGATTATTGAGATGAATTCAGACATTACTCGCACGGAAAGATAGTGGCTGCGCTCTTGAGCTGAGGTGGTCATAACTCATGGCATTTAACCTACATTTGGCTAATTATCACTTATATTATGGTCGTCGCGATATGTTCCTGCATGGCAAACGTTGTCCCTCTTGGGGGTGCGGAATGTGGGACGTGATGGATATGATGCTTTAGGAGTAAGATACACACGAAATGCGGGACACCAAAGATGGAAAGGCTTCCAGAAAACATGGAATTTGTCAGCTACTTATGCTTGGTAGCTTTACGCAGGTAGGCATGCCTCCTCCTACCTCCTATCTTCCAGGGAATCAAATAGATCCGCAGCGCTCGATGGGCAAGCCGGCAAGAGAGCAAAGCAAATAGATTAAACAACCTACCATCAACTGCTCCCCCCGTACAATCCGGCAACCTCCAAAAACGAAGTAAAACTCGAAACGAACG